>CM040246.1:62969740-63018749 GCA_022545495.1 Chrysanthemum lavandulifolium
CTTCATCTCCCCGCTCCTTGACATTCCATCCACTTCACGAAACTTTCCCAACCGAGAGAAGTGCTCATCCTTCCCTTCTCCAAATGATTAACAACCAGACGCATGAAGCCTTGTACTCTTCCAGCGACGCTCTGGCTCACTTGGGTCGAGAGCGCCATCTTTTCCTCGGCAAGCTTACGGGAATAAGAGCTCGCCGCCTCTACCTCGGCTGGCACTAGCCAAGCGTGCCTCTAGCAACGCAATCTATTTATCCTTCTGCGCTCGGCTACTCTCCCAGCATACCTCGACTTTAGGCTGCGACCAATGAGCTTTTTGTGCGATGGCCAAACTAAGCTCCTCAACAAGTTGGTCCATTGGCATCCCGGTGCGCCAATGGATCGGCTGGCTCTCGGGGTATGGGAGGTCGATCTTTATAGGACTCGCCTGGTGGTGACTCCCAGTTGCTCGGAAGTAAACCCAGTAGCTTCAATCGCACGCAAAGAGAAGTGAATTAATATGTCACACCCTACATGGGAAGCGAAACACGAGTGTAGCGGAAGGAACATAAGCACAAGATAATAGAACATACCAACATTAATATTAAAAGAAATATTACACCATTACAATACTAGTTTAGCGACACATCGTGAATATATAACAAAGTTTAGTTCCCAAATATTGAGTTCTATTACATAATGATTTGTAGTGACAAGTGAAAACTTCATTATGCAAGACTTGGTAGAAAGAACTTACTAACGATCACACGAAATGCATGAGAGAAAAAGCGGGTCAACTATGAAAATAGTTGGTGAGTAAACACGCTTAACAAAATAAGAAAACTAGTAAGAAATATTCAAAGCTTTCGATCGTGAAAGGGTCCATAAAGCAAAGGCATTGTAAATCCACTCAATTCCAAGTTCCGCCCATACAAAACTTGCAACACATGTGTTCACAACCCACCGCCAAAAGTAGTATGTCTAAAAGTCAAGTATAAGCGGTCATAATAGTTCACAATATAGTACCACGAATAATATAATTCATGGATGCTCGAACACAGGAGACTTTGCCTTTGCTCAACAAGGAGACTCCTTTGTCACTCGACCACCTAGGCGAGAATTATTGAGGCAGCTCCACCAATAAGGCGAGACTTTATAGTGATGCTCGAGCAGGGAGACTTTGCCTTTGCTCCAACAAGGAGACTCCTTTGTCACTCGACCACCTAGGCGAGAATTATTGAGGCAGCTCCACCAATAAGGCGAGACTTTATAGTGATGCTCGAGCAGGGGAGACTTTGGGACGAGGTCATAACATGTGCGGTTCAATAAATTCAACAAGTCATAAATTAGTAATTAAGTTCAAGGATTTGATTCGAGTTCACAAAAGTAAGATTTAATTTAATTCAAGTATAGTTCATGCATTCAGCCCCAAAATGTAGTAAAAGCGGTAAAAGGGATGTGATTACTCACTTGGTGGCGGTGTGATGACAAAAGTGAGTACATGATTGATCTTGAAACCGCAAGTTATCTCGCATGGCTAGCCACTTGTGAATGACCAACCGTGAAACTCAAAGCGACTTAAACACTAATGCAATTTAAGATCGAGGAATATAGGGAATTCACAGTCGTTAAGTCCCACGGAGGATGAATTGGTGTTTAAACAACTTGAGATGATAGAATGATCACTAAGGATAGTGATCGATGGGTTTGGATGGAAAATTATACCTAAAGAAAATCTACAAATTAAAAGCGACTTAAATGCAAATTAAAAGAAATAAAGATAAAAGATATTAAATAAACGCTATCACTATTTTAAAATGATGAGCGTTTAAAACCTAAAGCGTCGTTTAAATAAAATTACGTAAGCGTACAAAAATAAAGCGTGAGTTTTAAGAAATAAAAGGCCTACAAATATGAAAATGACATTTTTACAATCCTAATAATAAAATAAAATTATTATAAAAATAAAATTATTTTTACAACTATTTATTTATTTATTATTAATTAAAAACTATTTATTAAGTAATTAAAATGCACTAAAATACAAGAAAATACAAAATTAACCTAGAAAAATGAAATTATAACTTGGAAAAATCTAAAATATGATAAAACTTATTTTAAAGCGAAAATATATTTTTGACTTTTTATGTATTTATTATTAATTAATTACTATTTACTAATTAACTTAAACTAATTAAAATTAAGAAAAATAGCAAATGAGCAGTAAAAAAATATGAAACTTTACGGAAAATCTAAAATATTATACTAAGCCTGGAAAAATATAAAAAGTTAGATAAGCCCACTAATAAATTTGAATTGGGCAAATAAGCGAGTTTAAATAAGCACTTGAAATAAGCAATAAGCTATCCAAAAGCTACCATAAGCTACTACAGCCTAAATCTAATCTAAAATGAGCTAATGCAACTAATTGGGAAGTAAAAGCACAAGCTACGGAAAAAAAACTGTGACAGTTTTAATAACTATATGCCAAACTACTTAACTAGCTACTTTAAGCACTTGTGCCGACCATCGAATAAGCTATAGTGAAAACCGATTCTGTGGACCTCAAGACCACCAACCAAAGATCAGTTGTACCAAATTTGAGCCTGAGAGAAGCTAAAATGAACTTTCTACAAGCTCTACAATAAGCTTAAAAAGCTCGGTATCTTTGAAAATCTCGACATATCTTTGAGTGAGCAGTGTTTGGACAGCTTATTCAGAGCTTATAGAGGTCTTCGAAAATTCCACAAAAATCACTTTCCAACTCTTGACCAACTGAAGTTAATTGTCCCAGAATTTCACTTAATTTGGATCAGAAATGAATCCATGAAAAATCCACAAAGTTTGGTGAAAAATGGATTTTCCAACTTTTGACTTTCACAACAAATTGACAGATTTTGACTAAATCCAACTCTGAACCATTGATTTTGAATGAAAATGATATTAGTTTATAAAATGAAGCTAATGTAGGCTATATCCACTGATTTCAAACTTATATCTGAATTCAAAAGCTAAAACTAAGCGATATAAGCACGAGATCGGTGAATCTAAAACTTGACTTATATGATGAGTAGATGCAAAATATGGACGTCTGATTCTAATATACCTAATAATAACTAAAACAACCAAACTTATCTACTAAAATGACCTTAAGCTTAGTTTTAATTCTAATTCCAAACACTATGTTAACTCTTGATATGCAATTTATTCAATCTACAACTAAAATCTAACCCATAACTAGCATTAACACAAAATTCGAGATAACAACCTAACTTCTAAATAATGCAAAGGCTATAACTAAATCTACTCTAATCTATATATGAGATTATGCGAGATGAGAATAGAAGCGATGCAAATCTTGAAGCAGATAATGAGACAGTTACCTACGGACTAACTATCATGAAACATTAAACTATAACACATTAAACAAAGATTAACACAAATATTACTCTATACTATAATTAGAATCGAGAAAACACTTACAATGGTCCAACCACGTGGTTAGCTTTTGAGATCAAGGTACCACTAATCCTAAACCCATGCCATCTCCAATTCGAAATGGATCGACCCAAATTCATCACTATTTGATAAACGAACCATTTCAACCATGATTACTGCAGTTGAATGAGGTCCGACCACTATGGCTTCTAACTTAGTTAAATAACCACTACCTAATCGATTTTCAACCCAAATCCGACTCATTATCAACCCATTTCCATAACTAAGTCCATATTGAGCTTTTCGGTTGACTTTTGTTGACTTTTTAGAAAATTGCAATTAAGACGAGCTGCTCCAAATTGCTTTAGTAGCATTGAGATAACATAAATAAGCTAACTTAATTACTCAAAAGCAGTTTAAACTTGATATTGTGATAAGGATAAAATGGCGGGAAAAAGAAAATTGATGAAACATGCAATTGATTGCTAAAACTTTGAAATTGAACTTGAATTAACTTTCAAACACTACCGTAAAATTGAAACCCATAATTCTTAAACATCAATAAATTAAAACGATTACATTAAAATTAATAAAAGGTCTAAAACGGTGACAACTTTTCTTCTGTCTCTTCTTTCTTCTTTATAGTCTCAAAAGTAGTTACGAATCTTCCTCGATCCTTGGATTGGTCAAAATTGATCCTAGCCCTTGATTTTCACTTTTGGCGCCAAAAGCTTGCAAGCGGGTGCAGTAACGTGTTTTAGGGAGGAGCATTAATTGCCCTTGGTTTGTTGTGGAGGTGGAGGGATGAGTGGTGAGGCAGTGGAAGGGAGAGTGGAATACAGTGGTAGCCCGGTGGTGGTGAGTTTCGGTGTGTGAGGAGAGGATAAGTGAGGATATTTGTTTGTTGTGGGAGATATTAATAACAGGAGGGGTTCATTTGAGGGCTTTGGGTTTGGGTCGGACTTGGTGGGTTAAATATTAAAAGGGTTGGTTTGGTTTATAAGTTAAGCCCAAGGACTAATCTTGCAATTTCTGAATTGTGAAGGGTTAAACCTGCAATTTTTCCAAAGTTAACACAAGGACCGATTATGCCATATATGAATAGTAGAAGGGTTATATTTATTAATTTTTCATTTTAAATAACCCAGGGACCATTTTTGACACTTTTCAAAGTTGAGGGACCAAAGTTGTAAATATGCAACTTTAACTTCAAAGGACTAGTTTTAACAACTTGTGAATCCTCAAGGACCTTTAATGATATTTTACAAGTTTTGAATTACCAGGGACTAGTTTTGCCAATTTATGAAAGTTTAGGGATGAAAGCGTAAATTATGTAAACTTTGTTGTTTTCATCGGTTTCAATCCTTTTGCACTTGTAACTCATAAAAACACATTTTCATGAATTTGTAACAATTATAGGGTCATTTGTGTGTTTTTGGCCGTTTTTGTGGGTTTAAATAATATAAAATATATGTGTTTTTAGACACATATCAGTACACTGAGGTATAATGTGATGCTTTAACCGGGACCTATTACGAATGATATGATATGTAATGAGTTGTAATGTAATGTTATGCATGCATTTAGTATGTTATTTATACCATTAGCGAGTTTGAAAATATTACTAATCGTCGAAAAATACTCTTTTGACGTCTAGACCCTTCAAAATGACTTTACAAGTATTTACGTCAAAATGTCATCCTACAATGGTTTTATAATGATATATAGTGAAATTTTCACTTTTAAATCGCAAAACAATGTCGTCGAATTTTCATGAAAGTGATAAAAATGGCTTTGGAAAACTAGTCGTAAAATGGTGTCGTCGAGCGTTGAAAACGAACTCGACGGTTTTGGAAAGTTTGTATCGAAATCTAGAAGTTTCGAGTTCAGAAGTTTTCATCCAAAAGGTCTCGATCATAAAGATAATAAGGGCTAAAGATAATGGTTTTGGCTAATTGTGTGCAAAAAGTGAGTTTCGCCAAGTTTGAGCAATCGTAATTAATTTACTATAACTCCGCTATACAAGCGGCTTATCGTTTTGAAAAATATGGCGGTGAACTTGATTTTACTAGAAGACAATTCGTTCCAAAAGTTTCACAACCTCGTTAAAAAGCGACCCGCAAACATGGTCGTTCTGACTAATGAAACACTTGTAGCGTAAAAATAATATTGTTTTTCGGAAAATAATAGTTCGGCAACTTTATAAAAGCGTGCATATCTTTGTCGTTTCAAATCCGTTTTCTCGTATAATATGTCCTTAACCCGTGTCGAGTAAACTAATATATTTTTGACTAGTCGAAATAATTTGTGAAGCTTAAGGCTCGTTTTGACCGAACAAACTAAAAGCGCATCTTGAAATTTGAGAAAACTATTTATTTAAATCGTCAAACTTTAAAATCCATAACTTCTTCGTTATAACTCCGTTTTATCCGTTCAAGCGACCACGGATTAGTTTTAAAGTATATTTTCTAAATATCAAGGCCAAAGTTTCGTACCAACTGTCGGTTTTTCGAGAAAGTCGAATTAAGGACAGAACATAAATTATAGTTATCGAAAATAGTTTTTCGCGGACAAAACATATTCTAATCCTTCAAATCAACTCCAAAGCTAATCTAATCCTACCATACACCTTCTTAGGGTGTCATGGGTTCCTAATCACCATCAAGACCAAGAATACCATGGGGATAATTATAGGATGACCATAAATATATATAACTTCTTAAAATCATGAAAAATGGTATAAATCACATATCATGCATACTTGCTCCAAAAATGAAAGGATACATATGAAATGAAAAAGGAAACATGAAAATGATAAAACATGCTTACTAGTGAAAATGATGAGGTGTAAGTAACAAGGATTAGCCTAAATACTCTTGGTTTTATTTCAAAACCTTATAAAGAGTGATAACTAGATTGTAAAACACTTGAGAAAATTTTTTGATGATGCTCCTTGTGCAACCCCTATGTGGCGGTTCTTGAAGGATGAAAAAGAAGAGAAGCAAAATATTACTAGTCTTGAGTTGTTGTGTTGAATGAAAAATGAAATGAATTTGGAGTATAAGTTTCAACTTGTGAGAAAAATTTTCAAGCAAACATTTAATACATTCACCCCACCGCCAGTCGACGAGGGGATGTATATCTAAAAATACATTTTTTTTTTTTATAAATATTGTATATATAATTGTAAATAAAATTGTAAGTAAAATGTTGTGTAGATAAATGTAACTTGTAAGGTAATGGTAACTTTTTGGTACAAGTAAATTTTAATAGATCAAAATAGAGTATAATGATTTTATAAAATTGTCAAAATACATTCCTTGTAAAATTTGAGTGATATAATAATTATCATATAGTTTTTTAAGAAAAAGCGTCGTAATAATATAACTTTAACGATTTATGTACCAAATAAATTTAAAACACTAGGTAAAGTCAAAATATAGTTTTATAAACTAAATGTAAGTTTTAAAATATGTCGGGATCATTTTGAAAGTAACGGATTAAATATTCAAAATAATAATTCACGCGATAACGTTTATTAAATATAAAATTCACGCGATTAAAGTGAAATGAAATGCCATGAATGAACTAATATGATGCATTTTAATTTAAGAAATGACCGAATTTGAGAATTGTGACATTCTTCCCATGTCGGTGAATCGCGTCCCGTGATTCGATTAACGATACTATGGTCCGAACCTCGACAAGAGTTCTAAAGTTCATGCTCATACGAGCAGTCTAAATGATCATATCAATGCCCGTGCGTCTGGGTTCCCCATTCAACTAAGTGCGTGCCCGTGATTAGATTGGATAGGGTAAACTTGCCCAATATCGAGCGTAGCTCTCAAAGACCTTTAGGTAGTCGATTCTAATTTAATCCCACAACTCATCAAACAAGAGCGTCATGAGATTAAACTAAACCGACTTGAGTAAACTTGTCTCTTAGCTTGATTTTCGCAACTCATCAAACAAGAACGTCACTAGATCAAGCTAGGAAACAAGTTGTTAGAAAGATAGGAATCAACATCCTTGAATGAAGTCTTTTGAAAGATCCGCTCGATATTCGATTTGCTTACACAATCAAATCAAATCAACAAAATATATAACAACTAAGGTCGATATCAATAGGTCTCAAATTAATCAAGGTCGTGAGCGTGGTAAGAATCGGAAGGAAGTTATGCACTCAAAATCATGTCGTGCGAAATAAGGTAGTTGTTGAAGGAATGTACCCGTTACGGCGTTGCGGGCTTCCCGGTGCCCGAGATAGAATGCTCGACCACGTGCGGGAGGAATTTCAATGTTACGATCTTGTGGGCCTTCTATTGCCAATGCCAAGTTTGGACGATTACCTCCTTGATTGGGAGTTCTTTTCGACTTTGGGCGGTATTGCGAAGGTGATCTAGACTTCCACTCGTAACATGCTTTTCTCATCCTTGATTTCGATTCTGTTTGAGCAATTTTTCGCGAAGTGGCGTCATCCACATTTGCCGCACCTTGGCGATCTCACGAGTGATGATAATTACATCGAGTGCACAAAGGATGTGGACTGCATATCCTTTGCGCTTCGGGTGGTCGCCCATAGTTACGGGTTATTCGGCGCCTCTTGTTTCTTGATTCGGTCTCGGCTTCACGGTGATCCTCCTGTCGCTTTAAGTCCATTGTTTGAAGTACCTTCTCCGTTGTTGGTTAGTCTAGCATCGAGATGTATTATAATTTGGGTGAGTAGGTCCGCTATTCCGTGACATTGTTGTTTGGATTGTCATTGTTGTTTGGGTTGCCGTTGTTGTTACCTCCTGGCGTGTGTTTCTTGCAGCCATGATCCTCAGATGGACCAAAACATCGGGTTGAGTAAGCGACATTCGAGCGAAGTCGGATGAGGTGCGAGCGGTGGTAATGTGTTATGGTGATCGAAACATGGCGAGGAGCGAGACATGCTATGTCTAACAAGTCGAAAGATGGAAAAGAAGATATGAACAAAGATGCGGTAATGTAGGCGTGAGCGTAAAAACATGCCATGCATACCCACCCGACCAATGCAACTTCGGTGACCGGACTCTAAAGACTCGACTAAACATGATTTAAATTTACCCTTCTTATCATTGCATGGTTCTTCATAAATTAGACATAGTTGATCGGGCTATGTATAATTTATGATTAACAATCTGTGATAGGACCTGGATGACTCGGATGATGTTCAATGTTTAATAAAATAAAATAAAAACTTTTCGGTTATAGGCGTGATTTTTATTTTTGAAAATCGGCATTCTCTATAACCTTTGGCTCTGGTACCAATCATCACACCCTCATGGGGGCTGAAACACGAGTGTAACGGAAGGGAACATAAGCACAAGATAATAGAACATACCAACATTAATATTAAAAAGAAATATTACACCATTACAATACTAGTTTAGCCGACATCAGCGAATATATAACAAAGTTTAGTTCCCAAAATATTGAGTTCTATTACATAATGATTTGTAGTGACAAGTGAAAACTTCATTATGCAAGACTTGGTAGAAAGAACTTACTAACGATCACCTGAAATGCATGAGAGAAAAACGGGTCAACTATGAAAATAGTTGGTGAGTAAACACGCTTAACAAAATAAGAAAACTAGTAAGAAATATTCAAAGCTTTCAGTCGACGAAAAGGGTCCGCAAAGCAAAGGCATTGTAAATCCACTCAATTCCAAGTTCCGCCCATACAAAACTTGCAACCTGTGTGTTCACAACCCACTGCCAAAAGTAGTATGTCTAAAAGTCAAGTATAAGCGGTCATAATAGTTCACAATATAGTACCACGAATAATATAATTCATGGATGCTCCGAACCTGGGAGACTTTGCACTGCTCCAACAAGGGAGACTCCTTTGTCACTCGACCACCTAGGCGAGAATTATTGAGACGCTCCACCAATAAGGCGAGACTTTATAGTGATGCTCGAGCAGGGAGACTTTGCCTTTGCTCCAACAAGGGAGACTCCTTTGTCACTCGACCACCTAGGCGAGAATTGAGGCGCTCCACCAATAAGGCGAGACTTTATAGTGATGCTCGAGCAGGGAGACTTTGCCTTTGCTCCAACAAGGGAGACTCCTTTGTCACTCGACCACCTAGGCGAGGTATTGAGGCAGCTCCACCAATAAGGCGAGACTTTATAGTGATGCTCGAGCAGGGAGACTTTGGGACGAGGTCATAACATGTACGGTTCAATAAATTCCAACAAGTCATAAATTCGTAATTAAGTTCAAGGATTTGATTCGAGTTCACAAAGTAAGATTTAATTTAATTCAAGTATAGTTCATGCATTCACCCCAAAATGTAGTAAAGCGGTAAAAGGGGATGTGATTACTCACTTGTAGCGGTGTGATAACAAAGTGAGTACACCGAGGTATAATGTGATGCTTTAACGGGACCTATTACGAATGATATGATATGTAATGAGTTGCAATGTAATGTTATGCATGCATTTCGTATGTTATTTATACCATTAGCGAGTTTTGAAAATATTACTAATCGTCGAAAATACTCTTTTGGCGTCTAGACCCTTCAAAAATGACTTTACAAGTATTTACGTCAAAATGTCATCCTACAATGGTTTTATAATGATATATAGTGAAATTTTCACTTTTAAATAGCAAAACAATGTCGTGAATTTTCATGAAAGTGATAAAAATGGCTTTGGAAAACTAGTCGTAAAATGGTGTCGTCGAGCGTTGAAACGAACTCGACGGTTTTGGAAAGTTTGTATCGAAATCTAGAAGTTTCAGTTCAGAAGTTTTCATCCAAAAGGTCTCGATCATAAAGATAATAAGGGCTAAAGATAATGGTTTTGGCTAATTGTAGTGCAAAAAGTGAGTTTCGGCCAAGTTTGAGCAATCGTAATTAATTTACTATAACTCCGCTATACAAACGGCTTATCGTTTTGAAAAATATGGCCGGTGAACTTGATTTTACTAGAAGACAATTCGTTCCAAAAAGTTTCACAACCTCGTTAAAAGCAGTAGCAAACATGGTGCGTTCTGACTAATGAAACACTTGTAGCGTAAAAAATAATATTGTTTTTAGAAAATAATAGTTCTGACAACTTTATAAAAGCGTGCATATCTTTGTCGTTTCAAATCCGTTTTCGTATAATATGTCCTTAACCGTGTCGAAGTAAACTAATATATTTTGACTAGTCGAAATAATTTGTGAAGCTTAAGGCTCGTTTTGACCGAACAAACTAAAAGCGCATCTTTGAAATTTGGAAAACTATTTATTTAATCGTCAAACTTTAAAATCCATAACTTCTTCGTTATAACTCCGTTTTATCCGTTCAAGCGACCCGCGGATTCGTTTTAAAGTATATTTTCTAAATATCAAGGCCAAAGTTTCGTACCAACTGTCGGTTTTCCAGAAAGTCGAATTAAGGACAGAACATAAATTATAGTTATCGAAAATAGTTTTCGCGGACAAAACATATTCTAATCCCTTCAAATCAACTCCAAAGCTAATCTAATCCTACCATACACCTTCTTAGGGTGTCATGGGTTCCTAATCACCATCAAGACCAAGAATACCATGGGGATAATTATAGGATGACCATAAATATATATAACTTCTTAAAATCATGAAAAATGGTATAAATCACATATCATGCATACTTGCTCCAAAAATGAAAGGATACATATGAAATGTAAAAGGAAACATGAAAATGATAAAAACATGCTTACTAGTGAAAATGATGAGGTGTAAGTAACAAGGATTAGCCTAAATACTCTTGGTTTTTATTTCAAAACCTTATAAAGAGTGATAACTAGATTGTAAAACACTTGAGAAAATTTTTTTGATGATGCTCCCTTGTGCAACCCCTATGTGGCGGTTCTTGAAGGATGAAAAGAAGAGAAGCAAAATATTACTAGTCTTGAGTTGTTGTGTTGAATGAAAAATGAAATGAATTTGGAGTATAAGTTTCAACTTGTGAGAAAAATTTTTCAAGCAAACATTTAATACATTCACCCCTTGGTGACGAGGGGATGTATATACTAAAAATACATTTTTTTTTTTTATAAATATTGTATATATAATTGTAAATAAAATTGTAAGTAAAATGTTGTGTAGATAAATGTAACTTGTAAGGTAATGGTAACTTTTTGGTACAAGTAAATTTTAATAGATCAAAATAGAGTATAATGATTTTATAAAATTGTCAAAATACATTCCTTGTAAAATTTGAGTGATATAATAATTATCATATAGTTTTTAAGAAAAACGTCGTAATAATATAACTTTAACGATTTATGTACCAAATAAATTTAAAACACTAGGTAAAGTCAAAATATAGTTTTTATAAACTAAATGTAAGTTTTAAAATATGTCGGGATCATTTTTGAAAGTAACGGATTAAATATTCAAAATAATAATTCACGCGATAACGTTTATTAAATATAAAAATTTACGCGATTAAAGTGAAATGAAATGCCATGAATGAACTAATATGATGCATTTTTAATTTAAGAAATGACCGGAATTTGAGAATTGTGACATAATAACACGACCAAAAAATGCGATAAGCGATTTGGCGACAATACTTACTTGGGGGGAGCAGTCTCATTTGAGCGAGGGGGCGAGGCATCGCCTGATGACGACTCCACGTCCAGAATGACACGACGTTTTTTCTTGGATGAGCTTGCGCCATCATCACCAAGCGCCCTCTTGCGCTTTAGCTCTTGGCTTGCCTCCTCTGTCTCTACATCGAGGTCTTCCATGCTCTCCGCTACATCTGTGTGTGACAGCTCCACTAAAGGGGAAGGTACCCTAGGGCTGGGCACGCTTTGTAGAGGGGTCGCCTCCAGCAAAGCGGGAGCCACTCCCGGGTCCTCCGTAACCATCTCCATGGTGCGCCCGCATAGCTTCGAGGGACTTCCCATCTCAGCAGGCGCTACAGATCTCGTGGCTTCAACGTTGAATAGATCCATCTCTGTGAAGAAACAAACAACAAACATGTTATATAAAGTACAAAGGTGAAAAGAAAGGCTCACATCAATAAAGTAAAGGATTACGAAGGACGAGCAGCCACCCTGGCCATCTGCGTCTAAAAAGGTTGGCACCTCATCAGGTCTATCAAAATAATTGCGACTGATGCCCACGTGCACCAAAAATGCCTCGGGGTAGGAATTGATGGGAATACGATTGGCGTTTATCGTTTCCGCATCATCCGCTACTGTATGTTCCAGGAGGGCGCTCATCCTTGACAGTCGAACTTTGGGTATAGAAGGCAATCGCCAAGGAACACCGCTTCATCAACCCGTAAAATTTTTCCCCGGTTCTAAGCGCGTCTAGTTTATCGGTATAACATTGCGGCCGTCCCGCGCTTAGCAAACGAAACCCATCCGTTCGACCACGTCGTGTGTAAAACAGCGCGAAAAAGGTAGATAGTGGGTTAATCTCCAATAAACGACAATTAACCTCGAAGTTTGTTATTTTTGCCGCACCTATACAAAGGCGGTTGGGATATGTGTAGCGATAGTAATTTAATACATCGCACAAGAATAAAGAGATGGGCACGTTGATTCGCGAATTCAAAAAACATGTATACCCCACTTTCTCTCGTGGAAATCGCTATCGATGCATCGCACCGGAATTACGGATGTAGCGCAAGCGAGATATAATAATCCGAGGTGAACTCAAGTTCATCCTCGGTCATATCGGATGCAAAATCGGTTAATCCACGAACCATAATCGGGTTTAGAATGCGCACACGCGTTACCTTTAAACGCTTGTGGTTTTCTTGGTGGGTATTTCAAGCTTTTCAACAATGGTGGAAATGTTTTTACCGTGATAAACACGGTAAAGGGAGGCGGTAGTTATATAGGGTTTCACACTCATGTGATGCTCGACACGTGGATCCCACTTTCTAAACGTGTGGATGGGAGTTGCCGACGGGCACACTTTCCATTCACTTTCCCACGCTTTTACGAGGTATGTATTTGACATATTTTGACTAGATTCACCGTGTATTCTTTAAGGCGGAAACCTTTTAGCTTCTCCGCTACGCCTCGAAGTATATACTGACTCGACTTATTAGTCTAGCATCCGCGGGTCTCACCTCTGCGATACTAGACCGGGGGACATGATGACGTATAGTCCGCATTCGGGTCACGAACCCGACCAATGACCGCTACTAGCGAGCCCAGTACGACTGGGCTAACCCGGTAACGGTTTGGGCTCACGAAGGCCCAAACCCGAAGTTATTTATGGCTTTGGATATCGGATATCTCTTATTTTTGGAGATATGTATTCAATGACCGACTTAGGCGGGATACGCCGAAGGTTGGGGAACACGAAACCAATAAGGATTTCGTGTGTATATAAAGGGCATCCAAGCCTCATTAAAAGGTACGATCTCAAACCCTAACTCTCCACTAAACCCAAAAACCGATTACTTACTCTCACGCCGGAGGATAATCGTGGGAGACAATCCCACGATAAGCCTAACGGTGTTTTTCTGTTTACTTAGTGCGCAGGTCTCAAGCATCAAGATCTAATTGATACGAGAACCGGAGTCCAAACAATGAACGCTCAACTTTTGTATCAACAATGGGATAGAAAATTTTTCATTTAACAAAGTAATTTGCTATTCGTAGCTCTAAAGGCTAAAGTTAAAAGAAACAAATATGCATTGTTGGTTGTTATTAAGCCGAATGGAGGTACTTATTTGTAAGGGGTGGACACTTATTTTTGTTGGTACAAGAACATGATGCATATCCAAACAAGTTAAACATAACCCGTAGGGCTATGTTTAACATTTTCCTTCAATAAATAGTTTTTCTAACGACAACAAATATTTTTTAAAGTCTAGCATGAAGTTAGAAATGATAGTGCACTTATATCGGCCTAGCAAGTCATTCACACCATTTTATTCATACTTTCTTTCATCTATCATAAGAACGAGGAACGACCCTTCTCGTGGCCCCACCGGCTGTCGCATGTTTAATACGAGGGAAGAAAATCACGTAATACATTGATTTAATTAACGTGATTTGAACCTCGCTTTACGCTCCATATCTCCGACCAAAATGGATACCATAGTGGGTAATTCTTTCAACTATTAGAATTCCGGAGAAATAGTGAAATGGGGAAAAAGCAATCCAATTCTAAACGGTAAACGTATGAAGTTTTCCATGTTCAAGTTACTCGGAGAAGGCGAGCCTTGTTGACTCAGATGTACGCGCCCTCATCGGGTTAATGTAAGACCGTTTCCGACCCTTCTCTGGCCACACCCAAATGTACACACCTAGCGAAGGTTTTAATCCTTGACCTCTAATGAGGAAACCAATGACGTTAACACTAGGCCGTTTGGTGATGGTTTAGTTCAAATTCTAAAGAGAGGAATAAACATGCCATAGCTCAGTATAAATATGCTTGAAGGTAACTTATATTTGTATTTTCAATACCATTCATATACAAAAGATATACTTCCATGGACAGGATCACATGAACTTATATACATTGACTTGCCAAAGAAGTGTAACATGCTACATCACTTTACAAAGTTACCAAAAGCTATACATCAATTGCTACAATAATTGTTGGGTTCCTCAAAAAGGATTTCATTTCTAGCATACCGACAGTTGACTCGAGTTTTTCCTTTGTTACTGAACCTGCTAAGTGTTCACCTGAAGAAGTATATCACACAATCAAACGTTAATGAAAAACGCTTAGTGAAAAACCATGGTTTACTCTTTAACTCCAAAAAAACCTACAACATGTAAAAACATGTGTCCACACAGACTCAAACATTAGCATGCTTTCAAATTTAAATGTGTCTTGAACACTGTGGATAAGCCATGGCTCAGGCGGTTATATGGTTAAGACACGTGTTCCAAACTCAAACATAGAGTTTCAATAATACATATGCGGATATGCCACAAAACTCAGTTTTGCAGCTTACCAAACACCCCTTTATATCTTCCAACTATACAAATTTAGGTGAAGTTGGAATTCCAGCAACCCACTTTTTACTTCCTTACGCTTTATAACTTGTTCAACTTATTTCTCGAACTACAAGAAAACTGGTTTTCTCAAACACCCAGGTGAGTTAGTAAGACATTGCAAACAATACATCCCTTACTAACATCGATATTTAACTTCATTAAACAGTAATAATTGGTGCACTTGGTGGCCGTGGATTACATATCATGTTGACTTCAGGTTAGTCCTAGGATATAAAGGTAATGTAATAAGTTTCTCAGGTACCGACTACTCAAAACATAACAAACTTTGAAACTTGGTGTTCAGAAATAAAAGAATTCAGAAAGACAGGATTTCAATGATTAAATGTAAGAGATGGTGAAGACAAGACAATTACCTCTCATTAGCAACTTCCCCAGCCAAACCAAAGTCGTTCTCAATATTCCAAGCACCACTTTTCACTCCTGCGTCTTTTTACCTGTGCCAATATAACGTCATGTTATCATAGGTCGACCCAGTAAGAAGAAACCACAATATTATAATAATATATAAAAGTTATTTAATAAAGAAATTGAGTGTACCAAAAGTCATGAGAATTGCTCAAAAGCAATGTAACTAACATTGGCTAATTTTCCATTGTATTTCAACCTGAATGATTCCATGTCAACTGCGCCCTCGGCCCAAATTTGCAAACAATTCTATCAGTCAAATATGTAATTACAAAACTAAGATTCCCAATATGATGACAACTTAATTATATGCAAGTACCTCAATTGTCATGCGTATAAAGAGTCAGCAGAAAGTCCTTAGCCCTTTTATCGCATATTCTTGCTTTTCACATTTTTTAGAGCTAACATAGTTCTTGAATCTGGTTGGACCCCCTGCAATAGCATCTCATTATAAAGTGCCTGAGCCTCTACAAAACCCCGAGAGCAAAAGCCACTAATAAGAGATGTGTATGCTACGGTATCTGGTTTAAGTCCTCTTTCGATCATTTCATTGAAAAGACGTATAGCACCCTGAAGGTTGTCTGATTTACAATAATTGTCAATCAAAACTGTGTAGCAAATAAGATCAGGATCCAACTCTTGCGTTTTGGCCAGATATTTTGACAAATTCCTATGTTCTCTTCCGGTGGTAATATATTTTGACATATTACTATCTTTTCTTCCAGTGTCTTTGCCAATAATCTTTTTCCTATTTACTTTAGATTCCCCGTCATATAGTACCGTATAAGTTATGATATCTGGTTGTATACCATTACTTATCATATCATCAAAAAGATCATAAGCTTCTTTTAAGCAATTTACCCAATAATAACCATTTAACATAATCGTGTAAGAAACGACGTCGGGTGTTATTCCTCTTGCGATCATCATATCAAAAACCCATCGGGCCATCCGCATATCTCCAGCACGACAGTATGCAGATGTTAATTTAGTGTACATAATCTTAGATGGGCTATTTTCTGATTTCAATATATCTTTAAACAGCATTAAAGCTCTATCAGTTTCACCTTTTTCACAGAGACCACTAAGAAGTTTAGAGCAACAAGCTTTTGCCACTAAAAGCTCGTTTTTCCCTTGCTCGGATAACCTAGAAAAAAGTTCATACGCTTTTTCTATATTTTTTGAGTCACAGTACCCGTTTATCATACTAACATGATTACTTAAGCTTTTTCCTTCGAGATTATCAAAAAATAATCCCGCTTCATTCACCTTTCCACCTTTACATAACCCTTCAATGACAATGCTATATGTAACACTTGTTGGTTCTAAACCATGTGCTACCATATTATCTAAAAGAATCATAGTCTCCTCAAAAAGCCCACATCTTGATAACCCACCAATAAGCACATTGAAAGCAACGGTATCAGGTTTCAAACCGTTCTCATTCATCTCACTGAAGATTTTTAAGCCATTTTCAACATCTTTATGAAGACAATATCCGTTAATCAAAGTGGTGTAATGCTTAACATCTGGTTCTATTTGATTACGTTTCATCTCTTCAAACAACAAGACTGCTTCACTCAATTTCCCTAATCTACATAAAGCATTAATCGCGTTATTAAATGAAATTTTATCAAGCATAACACCTGATTCCATTGCATTTATGAACTGGTATACAGCTTCAGACAACATCCCCAGATGACACAAACCTTGCATAATCAAGCTCGTAATCACACAATTGGTTTTGATACCATTCGAACACATTCCCTCATGAATTTCCAATGCCTTGAGAATATCCCCTTTTTTACAATACCCTTGAACTAACGCACCATAACAATATGCATCCGGGATAAGTCCCAAATGCTTCATGTCATATAAAACGTTTTCAGCATCCTCTAACTTCAACTCTTTTACAAAACCACGAATTACACAAGCATAAGCAAAAAAATCAACGGGTGAGCCTGAATCTCTCAGCATTTTTACCAACTGAATACCCGAGTCTGTTTCACCATTTGAGCAAAGCCCATCAATATAAGAACCAAAAGTGAAATTATTAGGCTCGACTCCAGCTTCACTCATCTCACTGAAAACATCACCAGCTTCTTTCACACGCCCATTTCTACATAGCCCTTTAACCACAATCCCATACGTGTACACATTCGGACAAAACCCATTCATCTTCAAATGTTCATAAACCGCCATAGCCATATCCACTTCACCCTCTTCAACCAAACGATTCATCAAAAGATTACACGTAAGCACAGACGGAACAACTCGTCCCTCAATCTTAACCAACACATCAGACGCCTCACACAGCTTTCCAGCACTAACAAACGCCTTAACCAAACCATCAACCGCTTTAACCAACAAACCCCCCTCATCCACATTAACCTCTTCCAACAGCCCCTCAACCAACTCCGAAACCTCAAAACCAAACGCCCCGTCTTCACCCTCAATAACATCCAAAAACACACTCTTTAACCTCCCAATCATACCCCAATAACACAAAAACCTTACAACACACATATAACTACCCACATCATGCTTAAAACCACATTCCCTCAAATGGGCAATAAAAAACAATGCAGTTTTAGGCTTCCTCTTTAAAAATTCCAAAGTTTCCGTAATCGACATTTTATCAAACAATTGGCGGGCATGATCAAATAAGTCAGTACCAACATTACCAGGCGCAAATGTATAGAACACATGGCTCATCAAACGACTAGTAACCCATCACGTATTAAAGTAGCGCGCATATATTTGACAGGCGTGCTTTCTTTATTAAAAATCCATTTAAAGATTTGAAACATGCCAACGCGCCTGAAAATCACCCGCGCACTAATTTAAAATGGTGATTTCAATGCGGCCCTGGTCAAAAGCATCTTATTTTTATTGGATACTAATTTATCTAATCCATGAAGGTCAAACATGAAAGTCAAAGTCAAACACGAAAAGTCAAATATATGTATATGTATAAAGTATAGGGTCCTAGAATGACAAGAACAAAGTAAATAACCGTTTTTCGGTTATGGCAGTTATTAGTGAAACGTTATGTTGTTTGTTGTGTCGGTTCATGGTCTATAAATACCATGTAAACCAAGTTTGTAAACTAATGATTGATTATATAACAAATAAACTTAGTATACTTTTATATTCGATTGTTCATAGAAGAGATTAGACTAACAATTGGTATCAGAGCCAAACGATTCGAACCAGATAGACAGAAACCGATTGATTCAGGGAATCAATCAAGAGAAAGAGAAGAAAAAAAAACATACCCGGTTGTGCGAAATAAAATCCACCGCCGTGTATTTGCCGGAGAAGAAAGAAATAACCACCGCCGCCGTGTGTGGTTGCCGAAAAAATAGACCGAACCACCATCGTCGTTTGATTAGAAAAGAACCAGAAGAAGAACCCTAATTGGGTGTAGGAGAGAGAAGGTAGCAGAAGCAGGTTATTTGGGATAGAGAGAAGGCAGAAGCAGAAAAAGTGAATTGGGATAAAAAAAAAAAGGAAGCGCCTTTTTTTATTTGGGAACAAAATACGTACGACAATACAAAAGCCCACAAAAAGCCCAAGTACAGGTTCTATATTTTCCAATACTTTCTTGTTTCTTCTATTAGTAGAATAGATTTTGCCTTTACAATTCGCATTAGTAAAAATTTAGAATTGCTTGAAAATTATTGTGATTAGGCAGAAAGTTTAAGTTCGACCATTATTAGGCAGAAAGTTTAGAAGTATTAAGATTATATTGTTTTTAGAAGTTGCATATTACTATTGTGGATTAGAAAGAAGAATTTAAGATCAACTATTATTAAGAGTATATTGGTGTTAGAAGAAAATTAAATCGAAAGATATGACGGAGATAAAAATGAAAACAGAGTTGTTTTCACCACATCGTTACCATCATATCAATGCCCGCTTTTAAGCAACACAAATTATACATTATGGGCATTAAGAATGAAGAAGATATTAACTGAAATGGGTATGGGATTTAGTAGAAGGAGCAGTACATCAAAAGAGATTGATGTAAAAAGGATAGTTCGTCAAAGATACCTATTTCAAGGGTTACGGAAGATTTGCAAATGCAAGTTGCGGGATGTGAAACAACAAAAGAAATTTGGGACTCTTTAAAGTCCGTTTATTGGAGCGAAGATGTACAACAAGCACACTCGCAACAACTTAAATCGAATTTGAAAGACTTGTGATGAAAGAAGATGAATCAATAGATTCATTTCTTTGGGAGGTTGATGAGTATTATTACAAAGGTCGCTACATGTGGATTGACGTTTGATGAACAAACAAAAGTACGAAAATTACTAAATGCGGTGCGGATAAGTTTGTACTGAAGAGTAGCAACCATTGAAATGGTTGTTGATTTTAAGAAAGCAAAATTAGAGGAGATTATTGGGAAACTTAAGACTTATGAAGAAAGGCTTAAGTTTAGAAAAGGAAGGAAGATAATAGTGAGAAATTGTTATTCACACGTCGAGGGAATAATGTAAATTATGAACGCAACTATGGAAATGATAGACGAGGAGGTAGTAATCGAACCCGAGGAAGAGGCCAAGGAAGATTCACAAGAGATAGTAATAATGGAGATAGTTATGATAGAAACAAGAGAAACCATGGAGATCAAAACTACCATAGAGAGACTTTAGAAATAGAGTGCTATAATTGTCATGAGTTTGGACACTTTGTCGCAAGTTGTCCAAAACCAAACCGTAGAGAAGAAAAAGCAAACCTTGTGTTTGAAGATGACGAACCAAAGACTATTGATGGTTACAAGCAAAGATGAAAAGGATATAGCATCCTTAAAGGAAGAACCAAGAAGGAAAGGAATTGTCATTGAGAGGATGAAATTCAAAAGGAAAAGTTAGAAGATATGCGATCGAGAGATAGAAATTGATTTGAAGAGTAAATTAGAGTTGTGGAAGTTTGAAATGCTTCAAGAGTTAGAGATTGAAAACAAGAGTTTGAGAAGAAATTAAGAAATAGAGAAATGGCATTTGAGAAACAAATGCATAGAGAGTTAGAGAACCTCAAGAAGTTGAGAGATTGCACAAGCAAAGAGATGAAAGAGTTAAAGACAGTAAGAGAATTGTTTGAGAAAGAGAACCATAAAGTTGTTTCAAATGAGAAACATCTAGAAGAAGAAAGAGTTGACAAAGGCGAATGCAAGAAGCATCAAGAGACGCCATCAAGACTTCAGAAGGAAAGCCAGATTGAGAAAGATATTAAATCATGCAACAAGAAAGTTGAACCAGAAGATCGTGATACAAGTATTACAAGAAACAAATTGTTGGATCGTGAAATGAAGCAAATGAAGGAAGATAGTGACAAAAGTGACAAAGATGATCGAGATGAAATTAAAGACAAGGAAGAAAGAAGTCGGACCAAAGGAAAGTTCAAGACATATTTAGCGTTGAAGATCAAGACAAAAGAAATGGAAACAAGCCAAAGTTTAAAGATAAAGATGATGGAGCTTGAAGATATCAAAGACATGGATTAATAAATTAGGGAGGTATTGGATACTAATTTATCTAATCCATGAAGGTCAAACATGAAAGTCAAAGTCAAACACGAAAAGTCAAATATATGTATATGTATAAAGTATAGGGTCCTAGAATGACAAGAACAAAGTAAATAACCGTTTTGGTTATGGCGCTTATTAGTGAAACGTTATGTTGTTTGTTGTGTTGGTTCATGGTCTATAAATACCATGTAAACCAAGTTTGTAAACTAATGATTGATTATATAACAAATAAACTTAGTATACTTTTATATTCGATTGTTCATAGAAGAGATTAGACTAACAATTTTGTCTTTTAATTGCTATGGGTCGCACTATAGGATAATAGAAAGATCATTACATCGTAATGTAATGAAAAAAAAAAAAAAAAAAAAAAAAAACTATGTTTATTTACTATCAAGGAATGGAATGACTCATTATTACATCATTTTCATTTAGACCCCTCATTTTATTTTATTTTTCTATTTCATCTTGTAATAGAATCAAAATTAAATAAAACATATTTATTAAATACTCATTATACTAAAAAAATATATATATATTTTAGTCTTTTTAATTGATTACATTACATTCTCATTGTACCAACCAAACATGATTAATAATAGTAAAAAGTCATACCATTACATCATTTAGTTTTCTATTTTCAGTTTTATTAAAAAAAAATAAGAGGATTAAATTTTTCATAAAATGTAGAAAACGCGTTCATGTGACATTGTTTTTTATTTTTTAAGAAAATAAGGGGAGTTACAATGGAAACAAGGAAAACACGTGTTTTGTAGTTTCTCTTGTTAAGTTGGGAAATACATGTTTTGTGTTTTGTAAAGAATGTGTTGGGAAAAGTTTGATTTGAACACAACTTCCATTTTTCTTGTTTTGTACAAAATATTTTCTATAAAATAAGGGTGTTTTCTTTCAACTAAATGCACCCAATATGTTATGTTGATTGCTTTTATTACCATTTGGGCTGGGTATTACAATAACTCTATAGTTTATTTGCGTCCTCTATAGTTAGGGTGTTGTATGTGGTGAAAAGCGTTTTTTTACAAAATTGGTAGTTGATATAAAACATTTCACTCCCAATCTTATCATATATCATAAAAGATGAATAATCTTATGAAGTCATTTGGGATTGATTGGCCAAGTAACTCGTAAGATAATTGCTAAGCATCTTGTCATGACAATGCACAGTTTGTTTGTACATAGAATTTTCCATGTAGTTGCACTGAAACTTCCAACAACAAGAACATACCTAATTCCGTTGGGACGGGGTATGAGGAGGTAGAATGTAGATAAATCTTACCCCTATCTCAAGATAAATTCGAGTGTAAAGAGACTGCTTTCAAAAAAATCTCTCAACAAGTGCAAGTGTGCGGACGTGAGGGCATCCACTATGGTAGTTTCATTAAAAGGTCTAAAACCTATATAAAGTTGTATCTTTCATTTTAACCATAGTAATAATTTGTTTCATGTACATGTGACATGAAGAGGCTCATATTCTTAAACTTATTCATAATTTAATGCATATGTTATTATGAATCATTTGAAGAGTTGTAGAAGGTTCATGCATAGTAAACCTAGGTTTATAACATCAAAAGGTTTATAAATTAATGATTATGGACTTATATACACCTTCACCAATGGATGCTTTGAGTAAAAAATCAAAAGAAAAAGAAAAAAAAAACAAAAAAAGCGCACAATAAGGAGTAATTGGCGGAGTAGACTTTGCCAAAAAGTGCAAGTGCAAATTGCACCAAAACTTCCCATCAGTGTATTGACTATATTTGTCTATCAATACTATTAATCGGTCTACAATAATCGCAAAGTCCAACTCATTTTTAGATTACTCCGTATAATTTTTATTTTCTTTTAACATAACATCCCTTATATGAGTATCCAGCAACATTCACTTGTTAGAGCGGGTGTAATAAAGACCCCTAGGCGACCTTCATCTCCTCTATCGCCTCAACTTTCTCTCTTTTAGACTGCTTTATGACCAACTTGGTGTAATAAAACAACCCACAACACAAAAAACATACCACACAAAAATACATTTTTTGTTAAATACTCACACACACAGATGAGCACACAAGTCGGTCGTACACAGCCCACTTCTCCTTTTCTTGCCTAGGCGACCGAGTCGGGTTTGGGACACCAACCGAGTCAAAGCCGCCTATTACGTCCAGCCTTACGTACCTGACTACATCAACCTCACACAACTTTAATAACCATCAAATACCACAGACCTGGAAATATAAAAAGCTAACAAAAACCACCACACAAATGGAATCAAATTCCTATGCTCTCTTCCGGTGTCTACTAATATATAATTTTTTTCCGGTGTACTTTAGATTTCCCATCATCGAATACTGTATAAGTTATATTATCAGGTTGTATACCATTACTCATCATATCATCAAAATGATCATAAGCTTCTTTTAAGCAATTTACGCAATAATAACCATATAGGAAATGACATAGGGTGTTATCCCACTTGCAATTATTAATCCAGTACTCATGTATATTACACGATATATGAATCAATCTTTTATGGCGGTGTGTTTTCATGTTTAAAATCAAGTAACATGAGCGGGTAAAAGCGGCCAAAATTCAGCTCATTTTTTCTTGTTGGAGCACAAGAAAGTTTTACAACCAGTACAATACTTTACGTAGTTTAATGGCACAATAAACAGGTACACAGTACCAGTAATGATTATAGGATAAATAATTATATAGCAACACTTTGAAGTTTATTACACAAATAATGCAACTTCAATTCCCGCAGAATCGCCATCCTTTGAAATATAATTAATAGAAAGAAATATAATACAAGTTCGTAGTGAAAGATATATGTCGATATGACAATCCTAGCAAAGAAAACATTAAGAACTAACACATAAATCCTAGCAAAGAAAAAATGGGTACATCAATCCTAGCAAAGAAAACATTAAGAACTAACAATGCACAATGTGAAACATATGCAATGCAAAACTAGTAACACCACAAATTATGCCTTTACACATATGATCTTTTTGAGATGAGGTCATGAAGCTGGAGCAATTAGCTCAAGGGATAGATTGCTTCAGATAAAGACGCCACTCATCGATATATGCCATCTTATCAAGATCCATGCTTGGGAGTTCACGTTTCTCTAGTCTTTCTATTATCTTTGTAGTCTTCCCGAGAAGCCTTGCTGCACCCTTGACACTTGCCTCTCGTTTCTCTATCACGCTTTCATGGCATTTC
This sequence comes from Chrysanthemum lavandulifolium, assembly GCA_022545495.1. Taxonomy (NCBI): domain Eukaryota; kingdom Viridiplantae; phylum Streptophyta; class Magnoliopsida; order Asterales; family Asteraceae; genus Chrysanthemum; species Chrysanthemum lavandulifolium. Next base: position 62,994,332 of record CM040246.1, read on the forward strand.
ATCGTTATGACTCGTGGTAAGTTGGTGAAGCAAGCAGACAATATGTCTGCAATCATGCCATTTAAAAGGGCAAACAATTGCTTTTTGCTAAGCGGTTCGGTGTTGCTTTGGTCTCTAAGTATGATTGTTTGTGCAATTCGGTACATTGAATTGGCAGCAATCAACTTCTTAGAACTGCTGTTCTGCAACATCTTTCCATACGAACTTTTGTGGATTTCTATCACAGTTTCTTCACCTTTATCAGAAAACCAATTAAGAATCTCTGTTGCTGTTTTCCCATCAAAAGCACTTTTTAATAGAGTGTTATTCAACCATCTGCAGTTGTATTCAACCTCATGCCACAAGCTCTTCGTGGCCTTTCGAATATCCACATATTCACTTGCACTATTGAGACTTTCTTCGACAAGATGAGCGTACGAAAGACCTTCACCAACACTTCTTAACAGGTTCTGTATGGCGTCTTTTTGAATATTTGGGATGGCAACAGCGATGCATGTTAAAGTTACTACTGATAAGCTCCAACTGTTAACAAGCTCAAGAGGAAGCAGACATTTAACATCATTGGTGTCAAATATCTCTACTCCTTCGAATCCCGTAGATTTCTCAAGAAGCTTTTGAAGATTGTTGTTTTGATCCTTCTCTGCTTTTAAAATGAATAAATTCATAGACTTTGAAATTCCTTTGAGTGCTTGCTCAGCAAGCTCCATCTCATCTTGAATTTTTAAAACATAATTGCTAAGGTCTTCATCTATATCGTCAGTTGCTGAGGCGGTGAGTGAGGATGACAACAACATTGCCTTCAATGAATTCCAACAGCAGACTACAATTCTTAGAACGAATATCAGGATAAGCCATATCACTTTGCATGATACGACAGTTACCTTTTGAAACATAATGCAAATGCTTATAATGAGACTTTTCGCGTTGTAAAGGAAAGCTCTTGATCTAGGGCTGCTTGATAGAAAAGGTATATCAGTTTGTTTCCACTCATACAACTTTTGGGTCCAATACTCTTCTATTTTGAAAACCATCAAATGATTCCTTTCCCATTTAGTGACCAACTTGAAGCTCAAAATAGAAAAACATCTGAATACAGGAGCGATGGTACCCACCACAACCCCAGTGGACTGTGTTATGAGAATGAAAATTGTTGACCACTTGTACACTGATGCATGTCTATAAAATGGTCCAGCTTGAAATCCAAACACAATTCGGAACACAACAAGCATGTTCATGAGTAAAACAATTACACATATGACCCCAGAAGCAGTGGATAATGGATTGCTAACCATCACAAATTGAGGGTTGCCAGTTTCTGCCATGACCCAATATCTTCTCACATGCTGTCTTAGTTTCTCAATCTTAGACAAGTGGTTATGTTGACCAGTTAAAATGTTTTGTTTGTTGCTTGATACTTGACTTCTAGAATTTCCTTAGAGGATGTAATTGTTAGAGATGAAGAAATCATAATTATTAGTAGCAGGGTAAGCATAGCCACATAAAAGTACGCGACCATAATACAATCTAATTGACTATTTTCATCAAGAATGAGATCATAAATAACGCCAGTACTTATCTGGATGCAAATATTCACAATAACAGTGATAACAAGAATGGACAAACCTATGACGTTTGCAAGAAGTGTCATGTTGTCCATAGACGCCAAAGAGGGCATTAAGTTAACCATCATCGTGCACATGAAAGCCAGACTTCCCAACTTGGCTGTTTGATCGTTGGAACTTGGCATGTCACTACTTAGATCCACAGGCAATTTCATGATGATGGCTATCACTGTGATAGATGCAGCATTGAGAGAGAAATATTTGCTAGGAAACCAGAATTTTTTATTTCGGAAACCATGCAACAAATCTGAAGCCATGGCAAGGATGCAAACTATTGATGCTACCGCAATGTAGACCCCAATCCACACCATAGGCTGACCATACTTGTCATCGAGTTCCAGCACTTCTTCAGCCCATCTACAACCATCTTTCAAACTGATAACTTCACCGGAAGCTATATAGGGAGTGAAGTGAAAGAAAGAACGGGACGGCTATTTAATAGCTTTTCAATCTTGTCACATATCGTCCTAGCTGAAATAGTAGTCATTTGGGATAATTTAGGAAACTAATGTGTAAGCAGTTATTAATAAACGAAAACTCCCTTTATAACAATGCACGGGTAGTTTGTACCGAGAAATTTCAATGTACTTACAGAGAAACTTCCCTTCTGTGCAAAATTTAGGCCACAGACTTACGTGATGGAATACTTTGACAATCAAGTAAAGTAGAAGACAGAAATATAATTAATACGAAAAAGAAAATAACAGATACTTAATTCCAAATCTTTAAATCATGGGGATCTCTATATATTTAAAATCAGGGAGGGGTACTAGTAAGCAACAAATAATCTTTACGTACAGATATTGACTGACTTGATCCACAAATCTATGGTGCATAAAAGGTCATGTGAATTTTAGAATGGGTATTGATATTTACACCACCACAATTGATACATACATCACAATTATGCACATACCATAATGTTGTATTATATGCATTAATAGTGTAATTTTGTAGTGTATGCATCATGTTGTGGTGGTATAAGTATCAATGCCTTTTTACAATCTCAGGCTAACATGTATAATCTACAATAGCGAGTTATAATATCTACATGCATTAATCTTGCACATCTTGATTCACACTAAGTGGAGACTATTGACATTATGATTGGACAAATTCATAACTAACTTAACGACTTAAAAAAAAAAAAAAAAAAAAAAGCTCTTTAAGGTTTCCAATAGTTTCTTAGAGTTCTTTATAGACAAAAAGATCGCATTTTTAATCTTCTAAAAGTTGATTTCTATAATGCAACATGTGATGCCTTCTTATGAATCTTCGTGGGTTTAAATTGGGAGTTCGTATAGCAACACCCCCTTTAGTACACAGTACAAACCGCTATGCACACAATACAATACTGCTATGCACACATTACAACCCGGCTATGCATAAAAGGGTGTGTAATAAGACGTTTGGGGTGTGTGTATAGACTCCCCTCAAAATTTGGACAAAATTGTACTCCTCCGTCCTAAAAATGTCCATTTTACTATTTATGTTTGTCTCAAAATAAGTGTCTAATTTTATATATGAATAGTAATTCGACTTATAATTCTTGGTTTTCCTACTTTACTCTTATAACCAAAACTTGCTTTAATTACTCATTTCTAATTTCTATATCTAAACTACATATAATAGCAAAATGGTCAATAGTGAAATGTGAAAAAGTCAAGAAGTGAAAAGTGGAAAACCTTATATTCGGTAAGTCAAGAAACAATTGTATTTATCTCTTCATTGAAGAAACGATTCATCTCTTTAATGTAGTAATGTAATAAAGTTGACTTGAAACTTATATATAGTAATGTAGTAAAGTTGACTTAAAACTTAGTAATGTACAATGATTTGATAACTTGATTATATGTAGTAAACTAGTTTATAAGACCCGTTGACACGGGTTATGTTTAAAAATATATAAATGAGATGATAATAAAAGTAATAAGAGGAAAAAAGATGTTGCAAAAAGAAAAAAATTAGTATGTAAACAAAATAAGAAAAATAATGAAAGAAAACAAATAGTGAATCTGTTATTTATTAATATGAAGTGATAAGTCAAGTACAATATAGAGTACAATTATTGTAAGTAATAATGTAATAAACAACCATTCACGTGGTCTTCAATCTTGACAGCCTTCAAAAAGAAAGCGTATGTAGTGGGAAGTAGATGAATTGGTAAGGCAATACAAATTCGTCGAGAACCTAACAAACCATGAAAAGAATGTGTAAGTAAAACATTTGTGTGAATTACAATAAACATGTAAAAACAAATTAAGTATCACATTAAGTGAATATCCGAACATACCGTTGATAAGCGATCAAAGACCGTGAAGAACCTCTTTATAGACTACATTTGTAGTAGTCTTTAATAAATTACGATCGCATCGTAAATAACAACCTTCAAACCCTTTTTACTTTTACGCGTGAAAGTCGACATATAATTGTCCGTGTGTGAAAACAGGACGTGGTAGGTATAAACCAACTTCGAAAGTGATTGTCCTTGGCTCTTGTTTATCGTCATGGCAAAAGAAACCGGCAGAAATTGTTTGCACACGATCTTGAGTGGTAAACGCTATCCGATGGAGTAATTTTCAACCTTGGAAGTATAACCGTATTGCCAAAATGTGTTCCGTTAATTATTTTGGCTTGAATAGAGGCACGCGTTAATTTAGTCACTTAAAGCCTTGTCCCATTACATAAACCTTGTGATTGATTAATGTTTCTCAACAACATTATTGGGACACCGACCTTCAATGCGAGCCTATGGTTCGGGACACCGAAAATTTTAAACCGTTGATAAATTCAGTGAAAAGGCGGCTTGGTCTATAGCACCACCACGGTCGCTTTATCTATGTTGTCACAACTAAGATAAACCATTTCTTCACCGAGAAAGGTTTGAAGCAAATGATCGTTAATCTGCCAACCACTTCATTGGTTGGAGCAAAATGGCCTTTTCACGGAAGTAAGACGGATCACCTATGTTATCCAAAATGTTTGGGTAAGTGAAATCTATAATAGATTGTACGGATCATTAGTTTCATGTATTAGAATATCTTCGTATATCTATCAAAACCCTCCGTCGTGTTGTCCTCCAATATCTCCATCTCCTACTTTCAATATCCATTCGTAAATTCCTTTATCTCGCCTACATCCTCGTGCCGTGATCCAACCGTAAGGCGATATTAGCGGTTAATTTTAAGACTTTGAAATGATCCCACAAGTACGATTGTTTTAAAGATGCATTAACAATGTCTTGTCGGAACCTTTTGAATAACGGGCAAGACCGCCTAAAATCACCGCCAAATACTACAATCATATTACCAAAGGCGATCAAAAGTGTCGACTGTTCTTACGCAAGATATCTCTCAAGGACCTATCTAAAGCCTCAAAGCACAACTTATTTGTCATGGGAGCCTCATCCCAAATAATAAGCTTGCATTTCTTCAACAACATGCCCAAGTCACTTTGCGGAGTTATTGAGCACGTAGAAGTCTCATCAATATTTATCGGAATATGAAACCTCGAATGAGCAGTCCGTCCACCTGACATCAATAAAGATGCAATGCCACTTGATGCAACGTTTATGACTATGTCACCATTTCTTCTAATCCCGGCAGCAAGGGTTTTCCATAAATATGTCTTACCAGTCCCTCCGTATCCGTATACAAAATAATTTCCTCCTCTACCATTTGTAACGGACGTCATGATGGTGTCATATACATTTCTCTGTTCCGTGGTTAACGCGGCATATAGAGTCTCGTATTCAGCCTGTAACTCTGATGGATTATAATCTCTCTCAGCAAAGATTAGCTTGTTACCAAAGTCGGCCATGTAAGTCTCATCTGGATAAGGAAGTTCTGGAAAAGCTTTCAAAGTGGTGCCTCTTGAGCGCATAAGTTGTTCGATATAGAACAAACAAACATTCTTTTTCTCGTCGTCGCTTAGTCAAGTATTTTTGAGCGCATAAGTTGTTTGAAATATAGGAATGATTTAAAATTTGAAACTTCCAATACCAATGTCCATTGTATGCCAATCGTGTAAAAAAATTATGCTTTATAAATTGAGGGGAGTTATTTTAAATACCAAACTTTTCTTACATACTAAGGGACTCATCTCTACCATCCATCTAAAAAGAAATCAATGGCTGAGATTAAAAGCATTTTATTATTTCAACTCTTTTTTATAATTTAAATATCTCTGAAACCGTTAATCATTAAGTGAAAATATGTACACCGTCGCGAAGAACATTTAATTTTCTTTGTATAGAAGGGCACTTTGATATACTTTCGAAAAAAAGAAAAAAAATCGTTTTTTCACGTTTTTTCTTCTTTTTTTTACGTTATTTGAAATTTGCATGAAAAAAATAATATATGATTAAACACTAATTCGAATATCACATGTGATATTAGTGTTAAATCATATATGATATGTGTGATATCACATGTGATATGATATGTATATCATATGTGATATTACACTAATATCACATGTGATATTACATATCATATATGGTATAACACTAATATCATATATGATATAAAACTAATATCACATGTGATATTCAAATTAGTGTTTAATCATATATGATTTTAATGCAAATTTCAAAGAACGAAAAACAAAAAACTTTCAAAAACGTGAAAATACGAAAAAGAAATTTTGTCTAAAGTATATCAAAATGCCTATCTATAAAAGATAATTAAATGCTCGTCGAATGATATATTTTTTTCGCTAACGATTAACGGTTTGAAAGTTATTATTATTTGAAAAAAAATGATAAAAGTGGGTTTTTTAAAATTGTTGGGATTAATCTCATCCATTAGATCAAATAAAAATGGATGGTGGAGATTGATCCCTTGTTATGTTAATAATCTTTTGTCCTCAAATGATCTTAAATCTATAAATTTAATACTTTCCAAAACATATCTTTTATAAACACCATAATCCTAATTTTCATTTTCAAACTTGTGCTAATTCACAGAAGTAGATAGTAATGGAAATGAAAAATTGAACAAAATGTTGATGATGATCATGAGGTTAGTACATTGTAGTCTCTTATTTTTCTTCATAAATATGTTCTTTTATTGCTTTACTTCATGGTCTCTGCTAATGGAAGACATCGCGGTAGATTTGGACTTGAAAGTTTAAAAAGCTCTCATAATTCCTATGTCTTATCTTAGATCCAATATATGCATCGAATTGACTACAAATGTCTAATGGTTTGTGCCCAAATAAAACACAGTGCGGTGGAGAATGCATTAGGAGATGTAGCAAAACACAATACCACAAGCCATGCATGTTCTTCTGCCAAAAATCTTGCGTGAATTGTTTGTGTGCACCACTGGTTTTACGGTAACAAACAAGTTTGCCCATGCTACAACAACCGGAAGACCAAGGAAGGTTGTCCAAAATGCCCATAGAGTTCATCCCAATATTTAATCAACAAGGTTATTCTAATGTTTATTAGTATTTATTCTTGCTTGATTTTGATATTCAATGTTGTCTTCGTAATAGTGTTGAGTTCATTTGAAAAACTATGAAAATGGACTAACGGTTATTAATCTATAGTCATTAGCGTGTTGTAATCCATTGGATGCTATTATTGGGTCTAGCATGTGATTGAGCCCAAAATATTTCATATATTTTGATTGTATTGAAATTTAATTTATCAAATCTACTTGAACTTTATCATAAGAAAAACGTTACAAATATTTATTTCATAGTTATATTTACTTTCATACATATTAATCATAAAAATGAGAATTTAAATATTACCATCAAAGATACCTGAGTTATCGTTGCATATTAAGATCAAAAGAAAGAAAAAAAAATAGAATACGAGTTATGAGGAAGTAATCACGACTACATTTGTCATATGCACTTGAAAAAGAGATCACTCTTAAATATATCCATCTTCATTAAATATATGTGGCTAGAATTCTTTTCCACTATTCTCATTTCAATTTCTTTTATCATTTAATTAATTTTATTGAAAGCATATATCTTAGATTCAGTTGATATTATGAAGCGATTCATGCACAATAGATGTAGATAGTCTAGAAACCCAATAACATGAAAATGTGCCATCTTGACATCACAAAGACATCGAACACATATTATGAAAACTAGACAGTACTCGTTCATAGTAATTCGGATTTATAATCATATAGTCATAGTGATATTTTGGTTATACAAAACGTTACACAAAACATTTAACCAAAATATCATTATAACTATATGCCGCTATAAAATCTCATGAGCATATATTTATGCTCTTTTTATTTCAAGGTCAAGGCTTCTAATAAATATAAGAAGATAACAATGGTATGTATCTTACATATTACTAAATAAATTAAAAAGATGTACATGAAGAATCTTGTTACTTTGGATCTTAATTCTTAAACCGGTTTTTATTATGTCCAAAAAACTTGATTATTTGCGATTGAAGTATCATGATGGAACATGGTAAGATTTAAAGCATAAGTATAGCATAAATATATCAAGATTTTATAGCATAAAATGCTTAATTTCTCCTCTACACAACAAACGCATCCTTTTATTGACCTTTTGTTATTCATATTAGAACACGTCACACTTAACCAAAATTCATAAAATTGATATAATGTTTTATTTTCGCTTTACTAAATGTTTTAGTTTTATATATTTTTGATATATGTTAAAATTTTGTTTGAGTTGAATTATTGATTGTTATAACCGTTTGCAATTACATTTTGATATTTTCACGTTTTATTTTGAACGTTACACGAAACACTTACCACAATATCGCATATCTTATGTTTTATTTTAAGTTTCATTAAATATTTTTATATGTTGTTTGATACATGTTAAATTTTTTTTGCTAAAGTTGAATTATCACATGTTACAACCGTTTGTAATTAAATTTTGATCTTTTCACGTTCTATTTTGAATGTTATAAGAACCACAATATTGCATATCGTTAATTGTTTGCCGCTAGAAACCGATGCCGCTAGGCACGAGTACTCGCCTAGTTAACTATAAGAGTAAAAATAATTTTTTATCAATCAACACTAGCATTAATTACACATATTATAATTTACCGAGTACAATGAAATGGCAAATGAGTACACTATTACTCGTTTAGGGACCACAATCTACTCAAGCAAAATCATGTACGTCTATTGAATGACTTTGCAGCATATGGTTCATGTCTTCATGATATGCCGCATATGTGACTATTGCAAGTTGCAAAAATCCTTTGAACTCTTTTATAGAATGAACGTTTTATTCTAGGGATTGAGTCGTAGAATAAAGAACGTCTTTTCAAGTGTCTCATTTTGGTACGTGTACTTTTTTAAGTAGAATAGCAATGTACTTTGCATAAGTGTCCGTTCTAGACGCGTGTACTTTTTAAGTTGTAGAATAGCAATGTACTTTCCATAAGTGTTCCAATTTGGTACGTCCTACTTCCATAAGTGTTCCAATTTGGTCGTCATCCCACGTACTAAATTGGAACACCTAAGGAAAGTACATACATTGCTATTCTACGACTTAAAAAGTACACGTCTAGAACGGACACTTATGGAAAGTACATTATTCTACGCTTTAAAAAGTACACGCATCTAATGGGACACTTGAAAAAATGCGTTGCTATTTTATTACTCAATCCCTTTATTCTATTACTTTTGGAATAGATTTCTTTAAACAAAGTGATTTGATATTCGTAGCCCTAAGTTGGTTTGGAGGTACTTATTTATAAGACTATCTTTATCAACAACCCATCACAACCCAATCTCTTAATAAAATATTATTAACTCTTTCATCCACCTACACAACCAATACATACAACCAATCTATATTTTTTCATCATTTATCAACAACCCAACCAATCTATACTAAATATTAAAAACTACAAAAGAAAAAGAAAAAAATCACAAAGGCAGATTGTGGGTTGGCAATCTTGGGTTGCCAAGTGATCTAGGTTGCTTCATTAGGTTGCTTATTTTTAATATAATAATGTTTTTATGTCCTTTTGTCCTTGATAAGTTAGCAACCTATACCAATAAACATAGCCTAAAGAGTGGATGTTATTTTGTTAGTACAAGAACATGATGCATATCCAAACAAGGGTTATGTTTAACATTTTCCTTCAATAAATAGTTTTTCTAATGACAACAAATATTTTTAAGTCTATCATGAAGATAGAAATAACAATGCACTTACATCGGCCTAGCAAGTCATTCATGTTGAAATATAGCAATCCTATGAAAGATTAAGGTTGTTTGGTAAATATTTTTCTCTATGTTTTCTAATATCTAAAGTTTAGCCAGTTTTGGTGAGTTTGTATTGTGCATAGTTTAAAGTGAAACTTCTCGCCTATATAAAGATCTCATATTTCTAGGGTTTCGCATTGTCTCATAACTCGGTTTACATCTCTCAAAAGTCTCTCTCACGATCTTGGTTTTGATATTGGTTTCGATTGTATTCACTGGGTTTTGTCTGCTTATATTTAAGATCATCTTGATCTTATTGTTTGGTTTGTTTCGTAAACTAGGCTACATTGGGTTCGGAAGTTTAGTGAGTGAGTTTGTAGACAGCACCTATTAGAGGGACTGTCATTGTTTCAGTTGTATTGTTTTGCTTGCATCCGTGTTGGGGACAAGCTATCAGTGTTTATTGTTATAATAAAAGATTGATATCACCAAGGGGTGGTTGGTTGGGTGATTACACCTTGTGTTCTTGTTGTTTTGATACCATTTTTACATGGTATCAGAGCCCTAGGTTCTGATTACGGTTTGATTTGGGGATCTTGATTTGAATCAATCGATTCAAGTCTGTGGTTCTTGGATCTTGTTACGTTTGTGGTTAATTGGAGTTTTTGAGGTTTAATTCAAGAATTAGGGTTTTCTCTTGAAACCCTAATTTTTGGGGGTTTTGATTCTCGTGGTTAATTGGAGCAATTGCTGGTGGTGTGTGGTGTTACTTGAGACCAATTGTTGATTTCTTGGATCAATTGTTGGTTTCTTGATTCGATTGGATAAACCCTAATTGCTAATTTGGGGGTTTTTGCTGTACTGAGAATTGTGTGGTTCTTGGGCTATTTTCTTGGTAGTTTTTTCTGTTGCTGGTTTTTTATAAGCACTGTAAGTAATTTTTTCTTCTCTTAGATATTTCTGAGTTGAGTGTAGTGGGCGTAAACGGACTGGTTAACATCTTGATCTGCCACCAAGAGTGGTATGAATACCTGCTCTGACCAGTCACAGTCTACGAGCTTGACTTAGGAAGTATATGGGTGTGTGTTGGGTTTAGTATAGGTGTTTTTGGTTTTTAGGTCGAAGGAGGATAGGTTTTGTTTATTGGAAGTTGTGATTGGGATCTTGCTGTGTTTAGAGTTTAGGTTTTTTGTTTTCTTGATTGGTCTGTGTGTTTAGTTTATTGTTTTTGCATCATGGCTATTATGATTAGTAGTTTGGATCAGAGTAATCCTTTGCATCTTCATCCTAATGATTCTAATTGTGCATCTATTGTTACTGTGAAATTGTCTGGTGTTGAGAATTATAGGATTTGGTCTAGTGCTATTAAATTGGCTATGCAGATTAAAAATAAAATGGGATTTCTTGATGGTACTTGTGTTAGAACTGATTATGCTGCTAGTCAATTGTTATTGGCACAATGGGATAGATGTAATGCTGTTGTGTTGAATTGGTTGTTGAGTTCTTTATCTCAAGATGTGTATCTTGGGCATGTTTTTTCTGATTCTGTTGCATCTGTCTTGAAAGATTTAAAGGATACTTATGATAGAATTGATGGTTCTGTGGTTTTTAATTTGATGCAAAAGATTAACTCCTTTAAACAAGGAGGCTTGCCTGTGTCTGAATATTTTCATAAATTGAACTCCGTATGGAGGGAGTTTGATACTTTAACTAAGCTTCCTGACTGTGTTTGTGATGCTAGAATAGAGTTAGTTGATCATGCTAAACTGTTAAAACTTATGCAATTTCTAATGGGTTTGGATGATATCTACCAACCTATTAGAAGCTCTATTCTAACTAGAGAAGTTTTTCCTGAGGTTAAAGATGCTTTTGTGATTGTTTCTAGAAAATAATCCCATAGGGGGATTCCTTCTACTTCTGTTAAAATTGAAAAACCTCAAATATCTGCTTTTGTTTCTAGGCCTAATGGTAATAACAGGAAGAATTTTAATAATAATAGGCCTGGAAATAATAATGGTAATAATAGAGGAAATTATGACAATCTGTTGTGTAAAAATTGTGGTTTAAAAGGGCATACTATTGAAAGATATTTTGAGCTGATTGGTTATCCTCCTGGTTTTAAAAAGAATCCTAACTTGAAACCTTCAACTGGTTTTAATGTTGGTAAAACAAATAATTCTGAGGTTAAGTGTATGCCCATTCTGAATGGTGATGTTAAAAATACTGGAACTGTTTCTTTCACTAATGAGCAGGTTATGAAGTTGATGAATCTTTTGAATGATAAAACCTATTATGCTGCTCATATTAGTATGGGAGGTAGTGATTCTTGTTCTTTTTTTTAACTATAATGTGTTCTTTAATCAACATTTTTATCAGTTTTTCTGTGCTAAGATAAATGTTAAGGGTATGACATATCATTTGGGATGGATCATAGATTCAGGGGCTAATCAACATATGACTAATAATACTGATAATATGTTTGGATTACTTGATATATCTGATCTGAACTTAACTATTGGTCATCCTAATGGTACTCTTGCTAAAATTACTCATGTTGGTAATCTAAGACTTAACAAGAATGTTGTGTTATTTGATGTGTTGGTTGTGCACGAGTATTGTGTTAGTCTTTGTCCTGCTCATAAAGTGATTAAGGATAGTAAGTTGACTGTTGGGTTTGATGAGACTAAATGTTATATTCAGTTTGAAAAGCAGTGTTCTGGGATTGGTAGTGAGTTTGGTGGTTTATATCTCGCTTGATAGAGATTTTGATAAGTCTACTGTGGTTAATCAAAGTGAGTTTTTGCTTGTCATGTTTCTAAAGAAGTTTGGCATAATAGACTAGGACATCCCGCTAACGGTGTTTTGAAAATGCTTAATCAATCTTTAAATTTAACTAATGTTGATCATGAAGGACCTTGTGAGGTTTGTCATAAGGCAAAACAAACAAGGGATTCTTTTCCTTTAAGTGAAAAAAAATATTTGGTTTTTGGACAGCTCATTCATCTTGATGTCTGGGGTCCTTATAAAGTGGTTAGCAGAGAAGGTTTTAGATATTTCTTGACTGTTGTGGATGACTATAGTAGATCTGTTTGGGTGTATATGCTTAAAACTAAAGATGAAGTTTTTTCCATGTTTGTAAGTTTTTATAATCTGGTTCTTACTCAGTTTAATAAAAAGATTAAAATGATAAGGTCTGATAATGGCACTGAGTTTTGAATAATAGAATGTCAGATTTTTAAATACCATGGGTATTATACATCGAACAACTTGTGCATATACACCTCAACATAATGGTATACCTGAGAGGAAACATAGACATCTGCTAAATGTTGCTAGAAGTCTTATGTTTCAGGGGGGAATTCCTCTTGTTTATTGGCCTGATTGTGTTCTTACTGCTACTTATTTGATGAACAGGCTTCCTTCCTCTGTTTTAAAGGGTAAGTCACCTTTTTCTCTGGTCTATAATAGGGAACCTAATTTGTCTCATCTTAGGAGTTTTGGATGTCTGTGTTTTGCTGCTATTATAAAAGGGTCTGATAAGTTTTCTGAAAAGTCTGAAAAATGTGTTTTAATTGGATATGCTACAGGAAAGAAAGCTTATAAGCTTCTAAGTCTTGAAAACAGAAGTATTTTGTATTCTAGAGATGTTAAGTTCTATGAAACTATTTTTCTATGTAAAATGAATCAGGATACTAATGTCATAAAAGACTTAGAAGTGTCAAACTTAAACTTTTTTGATTTTGTTGATTCTGAATATGTGTCAAAAACCAAAACTCCTGTCCCTACTCCCAATGATGATAATGTGAATAAGGAAGCATCATCTGTTGGTAGAGATGGTAGGATCCATCAACCAGATGATGTGGCAAACAATGATCAGAATGTAAATGTAGAACAGATACATCACTCTGATAGTTTGCTACCATCTGGAGAGGATGTGATTTCTGCAACTCCTTTAGATGAAAATATAACTTCTGAGGGAAATGTTGTTCCAAGTCTAGCAGATGAGAATAGGTTTCAAAGTATTTTGCAAAATCAAGTTGAGGAAGGGTCTGTTAGTCATAGGAGGTCTTCTAGATCTTCTAAGTTGTCTGAAAAATTGAATGATTATGTGTTAGATACTAGGGTTAAATATGGTTTGAATAAATATGTTAATCATGCTGTTTTAAGTACTGAGAATTGTTGTTTTGTGACTAATCCGAATAAGACTATTGAGCCTAGTTGTTATAGTGAGGCTAGTAAAGATCCTAAGTGGGTTAATGCTATGAATGAAGAGATATATGCTTTACATGAAAATGACACTTGGGAAGAAACTGATCTGCCTATAGACAGAAAACCTATAGGTAGTAAATGGGTTTGGAAAATTAAGTATAAGTCAAATGGTGAGGTTTAAAGGTATAAGGCTAGACTTGTTGCTCAGGGCTATGGTCAGAAAGAGGGTATTGATTATGAGGAAACCTTTAGTCCTGTTGTGAGAATGGGTACTGTTAGATGTTTGTTGAGCATTGCTGTTAAGTATGATTGGTGTATACATCAAATGGATGTTAATAATGCATTTTTTTATGGTGATCTTAATGAAGAAGTATATATGCTTCCTCCCCCTGGTTATATTACTAAAGGACACAATAAAGTATGCAGGTTGAAAAAGTCTTTGTATGGGCTTAAACAAGCTCCTAGAAAATGGAACCATAAATTGTCTGAAGCTTTGTTTGAAGCTAAATTTGTTCAGTCCAAAAATGATCACTCATTCTTTATTAAAAGAAATGGTAATACTGCTTGTATTTCATTGGTATATGTAGATGATTTGATTATTACTGGAAATAATGTTGAAGAAGTTGAAAAGTGAAACAGTTTTAAAACTAAGTTTAAAATAAAATATTTGGGTGAATTAAAGTTTTTCCGAATTGAGGTTTTAAAGACTAAACCGGTCTTTGTTTAAATCTGAGGAAATATTGTCTTGAATTGTTAAATGATTATGGATTACTTGCATGTAGACTGTTATGACTCCTTTACGAAAATTATGTTCGCTCATAAAGAAAGTGATTCGATAAGCTATTAAAGAATATTACTGGCTATCAAAAATTGGTAGGAAAGCTTATTTACTTGACTATGACCAGACCTGATATTTCTTATGCTGTTCAATGCTTGAGTCAATACATGCATGCTCCTCTGCAGTCTCATATGAATCTTGGTTTAAGGGTTTTGAAATACTTGAAACTTGCTCCTAGTAATGGTATTGCATTTAATAAATCTGAGAATAAGCTTGGTGTTGTTGCTTATTCTGATTTTGATTGGGCAAAATGTCCAGATACTACGAAGATCTATTTCGGTTATTGTGTTTTGTAAATGGAAATCTTGTTTCTTGGAAAAGCAAGAAACAAGCTACTCTTTCTAAATCTTCCATGTTGAAGCAGAATATAGAAGTATGGCTTGATTACTTGTGAAGTTATGTGGATTTTAAAAGTATTGGAGGATTTGGGGGAAACTGGATTGTTACCGCTAGTTTATGTTGTGATAATAAGTCCGCAATTGATTGTCGCTAATCCTGTATGCATGAAAAACTAAACATTTTGACATAGATGTTCATCTTGTTAGAGAAAAGTTGCATCGGTTTGATCAAAATGCAGCATGTTGACTCTAAAAGTCAAACCGCCGATATTTTAACTAAGGTACTTGGTTCGATGCAAAATGGTTTTCGATTAAGAAACGGAATGGTGAACTTATTTCTTTCATGAGATTGAGGAAGGGTGTTGAAATATAGCAATCCTATGAAAGATTAAGGGTTGTTTGGTAAATATTTTTCTCTATGTTTTCTAATATCTAAAGTTTAGCCAGTTTTGGTGAGTTTGTATTGTGCAGGGTTTAAAGTGAAACTTCTATGCCTATATAAAGATCTTATATTTCTAGGGTTTCGGCATTGTCTTATAAATCTGGTTTACATCTCTCAAAAGTCTCTCTGTTGATCTTGGTTTTGATATTGGTTTCTGATTGTATTCACTGGGTTTTATCTGGTTTATATTTAATATCATCTTGATCTTATTGTTTGGTTTGTTTCTGTAAACTGGGCTACATTGGGTTCAGGTTTAGTGAGTGAGTTTGTAGACATCACCTATTAGAGGGACTGTCATTGTTTCAGTTGTATTGTTTTGCTTGCAACCGTGTTGGGGACAAGCTATCAGTGTTTATTGTTATAATAAAAGATTGATATCACCAAGGGGTGATTGGTTGGGTGATTACACCTTGTGTTCTTGTTGTTTTGATACCATTTTTACAATTCACACCATTTTATTCATACTTTCTTTCATCTACCATAAGAACGGGGAAACCTCCTCGTGGCCCCACCGGCTGAAACATGCGAGGGAAGAAAATCACATAATACATTGATTTAATTAACGTGATTTGAACCTCGCTTTAAGCTCCATATCTCCGACCAAAATGGCTACCATGGTGGGTAATTCTTTCAACTATTATAATTCCGGAGAAAGTGAAATGGGAAAAAACCAATCGAATTCTAAACGGTAAACGTATGATGTTTTCCCTGTTCATGTTACCCGGAGAAGACTGACAGCCGTGAACTTTTAGAGCCCGAGTTGGCCTCTCTCGAGGCTCCTTTGTTGGTTCTTTTTTAGATGATGTCTTAAATTTGGCGGGGCTTACGTCGTTTAAATTACGTTTGCATTAGCAAGCTGTGATCTGGACTTCGCTTTATCTCAAATGGAAAGGTTGAAAGAATAAAGTTTTTCAGGCTAAACAGATGTCGGCTGCCGATTTGGTGTTCAAGATTCAACTTACATCTTTCTTTTGGGTTTCGCATAGGTGCAAATAGCTTCGAGTATAGTTGGGTCGATTGGTGTAGTGGTCCGCATCTTTATCTAAATTTATGCTCTTGTTTCGGTCGTGATCGCATTGGCTTCATTAATCTTATTACATTAGCATTCTTAGTTATATTTTATTTAAGCTTTGATGGTTTGTGGCCTCGGTTAGGGCTCCTCACGCAGCTGACTTATAGGCTTTGGGCGAGTGCCTCTTTTGTAATTAGTTTGGTTCTTTCTGAGTTTTCTAATACAGATTTGACTCTTTCTGAAGAAAAAAATAATAATAATACAACAGTTCATTCGCGACCTTTGTAGTTAGGGTGCTATCCGGAGCGAAAAGTGTTTTGTTAGGATATTGGTAGCTGATAAAAAGGTACTCATCTTATGTTCAATTTCAATTTAAGGTACCTATCTTTTTTTTTTCTCAATTTAATGTATCAAACTTTTTTTGTATTGCAATGTTAGGCAATTTATAGGTTATCAAGTTACAAAATACATTTAGGAGGTCACCCATTTTTCACCACTATTCGCCTACCATTTGTTTTCCCCACCACATCGTTTCATATCCAACCAAATGTATATGTGTTCGTATGAAGATAAGTTAACATGGGTGTTATAATATGAGAAAAAAAAAGCCATAATGGAATTATTTATTTCGAGGCAATTTGTTAAACGACTATGTTCATGGTGGGCAACTTCCCTCGTTAATATTGACATTTTGGATTATAAGATCATCATTTGGAAGAACTAATGTGCGAACAGCGACAAGAAAAATATACAACAAAATTGATTATTTGCCACATTTTTGCTAACAGCATATGATCCAAAGCAACCACATTTACAGTTTTATTTTATGCTAGTGCCTAAGTTTGTTTATGTTTATAAACATTTTTATTTTTTAGGGATGATATAAGGAAAAAAATAGTTTTTTTGCCGAAGTTAACCTAAATTTGATTGGAGAAGATGAAGTGAGGAGGTGGTGACCGCAACCTATTATGTAGGTAAAAGTATCCGGCGTTGCAAGCAAAAAAAAATTTTGATACATTAAATTGAGAAAAAAAAGATAGGTACCTTAAATTGAAATTGAACATAAGATTAGTACCTTTTATGCGATTTGCCTAAGTATTTCACTCCCAATCTTATCACATATCGTAAAAGATGAATGATCGTATGAAGCCATTTTGGATTGATTGGCCAAGTAATTGTAAAGCCAATTGTTTAGCATCCGTGTGATAACAATGCACGTTTGTTTGTCAGAGAATTTTCTATGTAGTTGCCTCGAAACGTCCCATCGCAATTGAATGGGTCCCGGATTTATTAGGCGAGTAGACTTTGACTATTAAGTCAAAGTAAAAAGATTTATTATTACTCGTATTTGACTATATTTGCCTATCATAAGGACTTATTGGATGTAAGTTATATTGTCGGTTTACCATCAATCAAAGATATCGTCAAAAGATGGCAAAGGGGCTTTTTGAACCAATAACCGTTATTGATGTGCTATAATACACACTCAATAACACCACAAGTAAAACACCCTCCCCAACTATAACCGGTGTATGTGGGTCCTATATCAAACCATGGTGCATTATGGCGTGTTGTTAGTGTTGGATTATGTATATATTTATAAAACAGTGAATGTCTGGATTCGAACTCGTGACCACGGGATTGCACACATTAGCGAATGAGAATTAAAGTTAATAATTAATGTTCATGTTTACGATTAATTATTGCACATTAAAATACGGTTAACGATCGTTATGTATTTAACGGAAAAATGACTAACGACCGTTAAATGAAAAGTGGAAGGACTAGTAATGGAAAATCTTGAAATGAAAAGTTATGGGTTTCTTGTGGGCTTGTTGTATGGCCGGCCAGGGGCTTTGTCCAAGCCTAATCCCTAACTTGTTTTCAAGAATTCCATTCACTATATAAGCAGTTAGGTTCTAGGGTTTCATTCATATCTTTGTGCATTGAATTAACCCTAGTTCTCTCTCTCCTCTTTCTCTTGCAATACTTGGCGAACACCCCTTGTTAGGAGTTTGGTTTTGTTTTGTCATATAACGAGGACTTGTGTTAGATCTAGCAATCGCTGATTCGTGTGTACAAGAACGTGGTTGTAAGACATTATTCTTACACCAATAAGTACTTCTTTGTTTTGCTTTGCTCGAGGTTGTTTTGCTTTGCTCGAGGGATTTGACATTCGCAAGAGAGTACGTTACGCATACTTTCGCTTAATTAATTTATTTGTTATGATCTTTAAGTCTTCCACCGTACTCTTGATGTCTTTATGTTTTATTGTATTTTATATATCATAAACTTAACAAGTGGCATCACGAGCCTTGTATAACAAGTAATTAATTATCAAACACATAATTAAAATAAACATGAATGTGTTATTATTTGTATGCTTAGATCTAGGGTTTGCAAAACCTAAACCCTAATTTTGAGGGGCGTTTTATTTGGTGCCCTAATTAGGGTTTTGTAAACTATTGTTTTAATTGGATTAGAAACCCTAAGATGCATGCAACTTTATGTGTATATGCGTAACTCGTTTAATTGCATTAATTGTTAAGTGTAATTTTATGTCCATGATAATTATCTCATGTTTTATCATGGATCTCGCTTTTATTGTATGTCTTTCATGTTTAAGTGATATACACTAAATTATGATAGATCTAAAATTGGGAAGACCTCAATAATTATTATTTAATCAATTATGTGCTATGTGGTATATATTTAATTTTGACTTACGAATCGATGAATCAATGCATGTGGTTCACCTTGTACATAGATGAAAACGGTGGAAGTCTTAATTCAATATATGCATATTGACAGATCTAGAATTGGTTATTAATAAGATTTATCAAAACCGTTTGCATGTGGCTATTTGATATGCATGACTTTTATTTGTTATGCATTCATTGTTTATTTGTTTATTTTTCAAATACTTGCTTGTTTGTTATGTGTAACAAGGGTAATTTTACAAGAAAAATAAACTGACCTAAACAATGATGAAACATGTATTTTAAGAATAGTAATCATAATCGCTTAATTGATGATGACTTTGGTACAAATGACCGAACGGCTCACCCATGAGAATGAACTAATAAAAGGGTTTAAAGAAGTGCGCCACACACCGAAAGGATGTCTAAGGTTGTGCTTTAGCGTGCACAGTCCTCTCGCCTCAGAAGTTCGAATGGAGCTACTTAGTAAGCCATTAAATGTGCAAGCTCATCTTAAGGCGAATTAGTTTTAATTCCACGCGCCACTTGTGGTAATTATCCAAACACTAAGTGTTTACACTTATGCAAAAGTACGGTATAATGGATGATAATTAACACTAATTCCTTGATTGGTGAACCCAATACCTCAATTAAAGTTTGATGATGAAAAGCTATACATGAAAACAAGATATAAATGTTTTAATAAAACTATGCTACAAAGATGAATGCATGACATCTTTGTACATATTTGATTGACATCAAAATTATTACCCTTTAATTTAAGTTATATGCCATCCAACTAAACGGAAACACCTAAGATTACTTTTTATTTGCGTGAGATCGTGACTTAGATCGTAATCAAAGGGTAAAATGTCCACGTGTCGCGAGAACGGGCATGGACGATTTTGCGCTTTCTTAAGTTGGACAACTTAATTGAGTTAGGCGGTGAGCGGCAACTCAAGGCATAAGATGGGATAAAACATGTTTACATGGCGATTGATATTGGCTATATGTAAATCCCATAAATCTAGGAATTGCAATTGAAATTGGCAATTGAGCAAAAGCTCTACCACTTTGTATAAGGTTCATTACTAGCGCATCAACCGACGTGATGAAATTATGACAATTTGGATCCTAGTTTTCAATGAAAATTAAATGGTTATATGATTATGAACCATGGGTATTTAATTTTCTTGAAAAGGTTAATTATCGAAAATACTAAAATTGAATTTTGTAATTCTTTTGAATGTATAAATGCAACATTTAACCGTAAACGAGGTTTAGTCTTTGATCGAGAATTGATCCACTCGCTTTCAAACAAATGTTTGATCGAGAATAATTTACCAGAAAGATAAACGAAGTCTCTTTTCCAAGGAGAAGCATGAGACTCAATCCTATTCCTTTTCATGAATGAGAAAGGTATAATAGAACGTTTGAATTGTCTAAATTCTAATGTAACTCATAGCAATGAATTGCATATCTTATTTTCCATAAAGATTTCATTACCCTCATTTGGTGAATGAATCCTTTGTAACAAACATGAATGTTGGTTAACTGGAAAACATGTATATGAGTTACTAAATTAGAAGCTAGACTAATTACCATGAAAATTGGTAAAGGCAAACTAGCTTATTTATCTAGTTGTTTTGCTTTAGCCTTTAAAGGTACTACATACCGATGGGATGATAGGCTCATAAGGAAGAAATTGCATACCCATTTTTCGTTAATAACATTGATGGATAACCCATCATTCATAGAGTAGAATACACCTTTAGTACCTTAGTAATGATTACGTATGGTTCTTCAAAGGTGTAGGAAAGTAAAACGCAAGCAAGTTGTTTTCACCGGTTATGCAACGCCACAATGTTGTCGATTCTGGGAGCATTTGTGTTGCATTACTGAATAAGAAGTTATTTTATTGATTTTTAATTCATTGGGAGCTACAAGCTTTATTTCCGTAGTAGTAACCCGATTATCTTCAAAGATAATTACTTTCAATTGTAGACACTTATGTTTTAAGGATAGTGGGTATGCGTTTCCTTACTAAACAATATAGTCCTACATCTACTTGTTACATCTATGACACAAATCATATTAATCACATAAACGAACGTGTACCGTGTTGTTTATCTGCTACATGATGTTGTTCCATGCACAAGTGGGAGAAATCTTTATTGTGTGCAAGGTACAACACATATAAATATGATTTAAATAAGATTCTCTTGACCGCAAGGTAAGAGAGTAACGTTCAATAGAATTATACATTTTATAATGCGATTGCCACATTAGGAACATGTGTCAAGATGATAACAAATACTACTTTAAATATTTATGTCTAAGAAACACTTGTAGTTACAATTTATGTTACGTGAAAACGTGAACTAGATTATAGCCCAAGGTAAAATATCCACGTGTCGTGAGAACGAGCATGGATGATTTTGTAGTTTCTTACGTTGAACTTTTCATGGAATGACATAATTAAATGAAGTAATCTAATACTACTTTGAATTTAAGTATTCGTTAAATGACTTAAATATATGTAGTAAATATTAACTTGAAATATTAAATTGAAACACGAGGTGGTGTTCATAATTACTTTAATTATAAATGTTTATGATTTTCTAAAGTCACAAACATGAAGTCTTTTAATACAAGACTTACAATATAAAGTAAGACGTTAACTTGCTATGTTTTAAGACATATGCATGAAGTCAATGAGTTGATCAATGACTTATAACGTATAGTGGGATTATAATCATATGTCTTTTGACTTGGTCAAACTACTTGAGTTATAATGCATGCAATTGATTTGGTAATTCTATTGTACCATTAAGTTTTACTTTGTTGGTAAATAGGATAAAACCAACGAGTAGATGGTTATCTTAAATATTGTTAGATTAATCTTACAATATTAATTCTAATGAAATACCATAGTCTTATGGTATGTTCAGTTAGAAGAATCAAAATTTATTGGCATTGTTTGATTCAAGATAACTATAGTTTCTTCCAGAAGTTATCAAGGTTAGTAGATTGAGTATAGATTGAATATACTCAATAATACTCCAACCTAGAAGATTAATAAGACACCATTTGTTTATGGAATGTGATGAATCACATTAAGTCTTATAAATGAAGTTCTGAATTTGTTAAACTACTTATAGAGTGAGTTGTAACAAACTAATGTTAGGAACTGTCAATGTTTTTTGTAATATCCCAAAAGAGAACAATGTATTGTTGCTCTACTTGCTAAACTATTTAAAGGTAATCTTTAAAATTTTAATGGCAAGTGGGATTTTTGTTTAGATCTTGAAAGATTGAATTACAAAATACATAATCTTCTAAAATGCACTAGCAAATATCATGATGAGGCTAAACATGAAAATGATAGACCTTAATATGATGGAATTGTCATTCATAGATCCGTAAGGATATCTCGATATTTAATAT
Source organism: Chrysanthemum lavandulifolium (assembly GCA_022545495.1). Classification (NCBI taxonomy): domain Eukaryota; kingdom Viridiplantae; phylum Streptophyta; class Magnoliopsida; order Asterales; family Asteraceae; genus Chrysanthemum; species Chrysanthemum lavandulifolium. Next base: position 63,017,116 of record CM040246.1, read on the forward strand.
CTTTGAGGAATATGAGTTCTGGTGATCATGGTAAGCTCGTTAATCATAATGATAAATTTACCAAATGTTGAATTGTGGAAAATCAATCATACTATGAATGTTGAGATGTCATCCATAAAGATAATCAACTTTAGATACTTGGTTTATCTTAATTGTTATTATGAGTTTCTTCAAAGGATGGAAACCCTAGTGGTTTAAATCTTTATGTAGAAATCATATGGACAATATTGTACACATATTTAATGCATGTCTAGTGATAATAATATTAATCATATTTAAGCAATTAACTATGATTGAATATTCTTTCTAGATACATTAAATAGAAGTATAAAGATTATAATTGTCATACTTAGTTTCATTAATATGAAATTTTGACAATGAATATCAAAACTCTTTTTTGTGGAATTACTTTTGCGAGGACGATGAGTAATACAAAGTAGTTTTATAAATTCAAATAATCTTTGAATATGTACAGACTGCAAGAATCCATGAATGGATATATGCATGCATCTAGAGATGATTCTTATGTTTAATATTAAATCCATGTTTGATTTAATAATTAAAATAAGATTGCTCATAAGTATTCCCAAAGCTAGTGGGAGTATTATTTATTTTCTTAAATCTTATATGTTGTATGGGCAACTACATTCCACTTAAATTAAGTTTTAGTTGGGAATGAAACTTCGTTTGTAAGATTTGGAAATAATATATACAACCTTGGAATATATGTTTATTATTATAAACATATGCGGTAAATAAATGAGTCTAATAGAACATGATGAGTACATATCTTTGACAAGATAATATATGAATGAGATCTTAAAGTCTAACTTGAAGATTCATCATGAACATCATGTTGTGTATAAGGTTGTTGTATCATGCTTGATTACAAGATGATTTAACAACATTGTAATATTTATGTTTGATTTAGAATTGCATTCCTCACCGAGTTGCTCCCAGATTCTATATGACAATTGTTGTGTAATTGTCATAGTCAACAAACTTGAGGTTTGATGACACCAAACAAATAAATATTCAAAGTTTACGGATGTTTAAAGAGCATATTGTTGTACACAATGATGCCGGTATAATTGAGATGACACTCAATTCTAGTCATGGTATCCTTGATGATGACCATGTCGACTAGTTATGCTCAACTAAGAGCATAGTTGCATTATACATTAAAGAATAAAGAATACTTTAAAACTTTAAAGTTTTGAAAGATAATTTTCATAAAAGGGTGGTTCAGGTTATCACGCACCTTATGGAATGATATGACAATATCAAGATATGTAAACATATACAAGAAATTCACTTATTGAATTCTTGAAATAAGTATTCTCAAAATTCCTATAGATCAAAGTTAATTGAAATTATGCCTTGTCAACAAGTATGATTTTCATGACTTGAGGCAAAATTCATTAACTAGTATTATCATGCATTGATCTATTTAGTATTTGGATAAAGGATGTTAAACAATTATTATTTATAATGAATTAAAGCACGGTATCGCTTAATTTCATTTATAATATTGTGTCCTATATTTGCATGTTTAAATCCTTGAATAACTTAAGTTATTCTAAATAGTCCGTTGTCAATCAATAACATGGGAATGATATTGAATTAAGACAAAT